>JAVJIF010001693.1:112500-154749 GCA_038442645.1 Agave tequilana
AAGGCCTTTGGGCCAACAATCTCCCCCTTTTGATGATGACAAAACTCATGGAGTTATATATGCATGGATTAAAGTAAAGCTTCAAAGAAGCTCCCCCTTAACTCATGCATAGACATAAATAATAAGATGAGCATGAAAAGCACATGACATGTATGCAAATGTAGGAGATGCAATCATAGCAAAAGTCAAATCTTAAATCAAATCTTTTTCTCCTATTTGCAAATCAAAATGTTATATGAGGAAGACAAATACTTCTCCCCCTTAAGCAATGAAAACATGCATATAACTCAAATACTTCTCCCCCTTTTTGTCAATCATCAACAAAGGGTTCAAAGTAAAAATCATCAAACAAATTTTCTCCCCCTTTTTGTCAAAAACAAAGAAATCAAGGAGGGTAAAATCAAATCAATTACTCAAGATTTATATGCGATATACATTCATGAAGAGGAAGACGCTAAGTTAACTTCCCTACACATATGCATTACATGAAGAAGGGATGATAAGCCCCAATTCACATAACACATATTATGTAATGCATAAGAGGAGATGTGAGGCTCCCCCTACACACGTGTATCATATAAAGAAGAGATGTTAAGCTCCTCAATACACAATACACTCAACATGAATCTATACGTAGAAGAGATGTTAAGCTCTCCTTGCATATAGACAATACAAATAAAAAATTTTCTTAATTAAACAAAATTTTGAATTTTTCTTAAAACAAAATTTGTATTTTACTCAATAAATCAAATTTTAAATTTTCTCTTTGATATCAATTTTGAAAATGATCAATTGTAAAATAGTGATCAATAATAAAGTAATGATCAATCAATTGTAAATTAGATCATAACATATTGATACCAATATAAAAACTAATGCATAAGCTTGAAAGATAAGATTTGAAATTAGCTTAGCATTAACAAGTTTTGTGCTTTAAATATGTAAATCAATTTTAGCTTAAGCACACAACAAATCATATATATATGTATGAAGGAATTATATCAATAGAAAGTGATACATACATATATAGGAAAGCAAAATATGAGTATATACAACAAGAATCATATTGATACCAATTGAAAATATCCAATGATACCAATAGAAAAGTAAGCTTATCATATACTCTATCATAAAGTCTACCACATGAGGAATTCGAACTAGTTAAATGAAAATGTTTAACAACTAGTACGAAATCCTTCAATCAAGGAATAAATCAAAAGTTTTTCATGAAACACAAGTAAATCACATGGCACTAAAGCACTCTAATATCCATAAAGTTCATATTCAAGAGAAGTGAGTGAACTAGTGTTATGTGGAACATGGCATCATGAAAATGGCAATAAATCTCAATATCCCTTTAAATAAATTTTGAAAAACATGAAAATCAACACAAAAATTTTATCAAAGCAAAATCATATTTCATGGTATATGTATGTTTAGTCAAAGCCATAAGTATACATACATATCTCCTAAACACAATTGAGTCCATATAAATAGATTTGCATTAAAGGCAAATGACTCAAGAGGTATACATGTATATCTTAAAGTTTTGGCAAAAATAAGCATATACATGAAATGAAAACACATGATCATAAATCACATCCAAAAATGGGAATACAAGTTTAAATATGTATGCATCATCAAAACTAAGCAATACAAGCACATCTAATGGGTTCAAATAAGCATTCAAGCACAAATATAAATAGATTTATTTGTGGCCCACAATATGTACAAGTATAAATCCTAGTGTTGACAAAGACTAACATTTAAACTAATATTCAAATCATGAAGCATCAAATAAATTTTGAGAATACAAAATAATTTATCCATATGAAAAAAAATAGGATCATGTGAATCAATTTGAAGAATAGATAACTAGTTTAAATGGATTTTTGACTAACTAGTTAAAGATCTTTCAAAAAGGTATGAAGTCATATGTTTTTCATGAATAATACTAAATACATAAAAGTTCAAGCACTCATAGTCCATAAAGCTCAATATTATCTATTTTCTTAAAAAGTGAGTGTTCAAAGGTTATGTAAGTAGCATTATTATGAAAATAGACATTTAAGCTCAAAAAGATTATGAATCATAGTTTTAACAAATCAATCTTAAAAATCATTTTTCATAAAACAACAATCTTCATAGTATATGTATGATTTATCCAATCCTAACAATATGCATACATATCCCAAATATAAAAGAGTCTATTAAATGTATTTGCATGAAAGCAAGAGACTCACGGGTATACATGTATATTTATTAGATTTGAATTAAACATGCATATACATGAAGTGAATTACTAAAATAGGCAAAAATATGTATGAAGGAGAATCATCAAAACTAGATTATACATATGCATAAAGTGGATACAAGTGAGCATGAAGTTCAATCATATATGAGTCAATTGTAGTTCACTATTTGTATATGTATACAAGTTTGACAAATTCTACATCTAAGCATGTAAATACCACATGAAGCACATAAAATCTTAAAACAAAATATGAACATGCTATATGATAAATGTAAAGAGCATGTACATAAATAAATTGGAAGTTTAGAGATTGTAACCAACTCCAAAGCTCCAAATATGGTGGTCTTTCCCACCAAAATTCCTTGATAGCAATGCATCCAAATGTTTGTCCATCATGTCCATTGCATCCGCTATCAAGGCACCAATCCTCTCACGTTTTGTGAGAGCCCTCACCTATATCAAAAGCAAAAGGTGGGGGTTTTGGTACCCATATTTTCTTGGGTCCTTTGGGTTAGCTTTATTGCAAGGATCCCAAAATCTTTTATACTTAGCAAAATATAAATGAGGTTTCTTATCAAAACAAAATTTTGCTAAATGGCCTTTGCGACCACAATGTGTACAAGTGTACACCCTATCATGATGCTTATGAGTGTGATTGTGATCGTGATGTGCAACATAAGCATGAGCATGATGTGTATGTGCATGAGCATGGGGAACTTGTTTCTTTTGAAACAAAGATTCCAATTTAGAATGATTGAATGCACACGAGTTCAAAGTTGAACTCAAATTATCCATTTTATTTTTCAAATTCTTAATCTCATTAGTGGTGGCATGTAAGGCATGATGAGATGAAGAATCATTTTTCTTTTTCTTTTTAGAAACAAATTCTTTTTCTTTTTCAACAAATTTTCTTTTCAAAGAGTTATTTTCTTGCAAAATATTTTCTCTTTGTTTTTCCACCATATCAACCTTATTTTTCAAAATCATATTTCCTTCACATAAATCATTCAATTTAGACATTAAGGAAATATTCTCATTTTTCAAATCTTCATTTTCCTTTTCTAAACATGCAAGTTTATTTCTAAAAGAATAATTTTCTACATGCATGCAATCAAATTTCTTTTTCAAACTTTTGTTATCCTTTTCTAAGCATGCAATGTTATCTCTAAATGAGTCATGTTCTTTATGCATGCAAGCAATATTCTTTTTCAAATTTTTATTTTCCTTTTTAATCATGTCATATTTCTCAAGAAGCAATTGGCAAAATGTAGAAAGCTCATCATATGACATATTATCATCTTCCTCGGATTCGGAAGTTACCTCAAGGGGGTTATCCCCTTGGACCATGTAGCATACGTTGGAGGTGTCGCTTCCAACGTCCGAATCGCTCCCGGCATAGTATAGATCCTTTTCGCCAAGGGAGGTGATGATGTTCCAAGCTACAAAAGCCGAATCAATGTTAGCAATCCTAAATAAGTAATCATCATTTAGGGTACTCTTTAAAGCATTTAAGGCTTTTGCATTACCCTCAATATACTTGCTATTGTTAATATAAGAATCATTAAATGTAGCAAGATAGACATGAATGCCTAGGGCCTTGAGGAACATAGACATCTTAACCTTCCAAATTTGGATGTTAAGAATGTCAAAGGTGGGTGGTGACATAAAGTCCATGGTGAGGTGTGTGTGTACAATGATATTGTGATTAGCCTAAAATGAGGATCTTTAACTCTTAGGTTGTTAGACCCAAATCAAGAGCACTAGCTCTGATACCAATTGTAAAATCACCTAGAGGGGGGGTGAATAGGTGATGGCTAATCTAATGGTCACTTATGAACAAATAATGCGGAATTAAAACTAAGATGACCAAATAAAACTTATTTTAATTAAACACTTATGTATAACACAAGAGTGTTGCCGAATTCCCCTTGCGAGGCTCTGGACAAGCTCCTCTAGATTCCCTTGAATGGGTTGAGGTGCCGCGTTGGCTCTCTTGGTTGAATACTAGTGTTAACAACAAACCAAGCAAGTATAGCGATATAAGCACAAGGGTATATCAAGCATGTAAAGTAAAGACAATGTAAGTAATGCAAGATATAAAGAGACAAAGTGAGAGAGAGAGATAGAGTAAGCAATCGCAAACACAAAGGGTTTGTTTCGAGGTTCGAGCACACTTGCTCTACATCCCCGCCTTCGACACACGAAGGTTTTCCACTATGCAAGATCCCAATGGATCTCTCCTCGGTGCCGCAACACCTACAAGCCCTCGGACTCCCAAGTCCCGTACACACGCAAGCTTCACAAGCTCGCCGAGGCCGCACCTCGAACCAAAGAGTTCACAACCGAACTCCACACCACAACGAGCACACTTGCCCGTCTCCTCAAAGAACAAAGAAAGATCTTTGGTGATCACAACACTTTGATCACCTTACAAAAAATCTCTCACTACAACTCTCCTATAGGATAGATATTACAATGGATGCTCAAGTGTAGTGTGAGAAAGCAAGGAAAGAACAATGGTGAAAAACTCAAGAAATCACTTTTACACTCTCTTGATATAAACTCCCTTTTTGATGGGAAGTATTTGCTCTCAAATATTGTGGAGAAACCCTTTTAAAAGAATAGGAAAAACTGGTTCTAAGCTCTCCTAAAATCTTAGCTTCAAACAATGACAAAACCCCATTTTATAGAGGTCAGAAAAATATGACCGTTGGGGTCTGTCAGAGCTACCGGTCGACCGGCCGGTCGACCGCCAACGGTCGAAAATCCGACCGTTGGAGCCTCCGGTCGACCGCTCGGTCGACCGAAATTAACCGAGAGCACAGCTCTGTGAATCGGTCGACCTCTCGGTCGACCGCCCCACTGGGCTGCCAGACGTGCACAAGTCTGTGCACGTCGGTCGACCGCCCGGTCGACCTGGCCTTTGTCCGGTCGACCGCACGGTCGACCGAGATGGCCTGACAGCCAGCTCTCAGGTCTGAAAAACTGGATTAAAAATCTTTTTATAAAATCCCAAAAATACATATAAATTCTACAAAAATAGTTTTACCAATATACTTTGAAGAACAAACATGCTTGCACAAAATCAAGACATGTTATAAATGTTTTGGACTATTTTTGTAACTTGGAGATATTGGCTCAATAACTAAAATGTATTTTTCCAAAACATGTTTTTCCAAACTTGTTTTTCTAAGACATTTCCAAATACAAAAACAAGATATTTAAGTTCATTTAAAGCATAGTGTGTATGGATATGATCCACTACACAATCATAATGAAATAACTATGTTTTTGATCATAAAGCTCTAAACTTGGTTTTGGTTGAAAGATATATATAATAGAAATACCAAAAACCAAAGTTATATATTTTGTCACAAAGAAAAAAAATCTTTTTCCAAATAAAAATTCTTTTCTAAGACATAGAAATCTTTTTATGAAAGCAATCCTATCAAGAGTTCTATCAAGAGTGTGTGTGTGATATAACTTGAGCAATCCACCAACTATTCTACCCTTTACATTTTATTTAAAATAAAAATACAAATCTTATACCTAGACACAAGTCTTGATCTTGAAGTCTTCCCTTGAAGTCTTCTCATCTTCTTGACTTGGTCCAAGCTTGATCCAAAAGCTCCTTGGATCACAACATGCAAGCTTCAAATCTTGACATATTATCCTTTGTTGAGCTATGCACCTACTAAGATCTTGATCACAAATCTGTCACTAATTAAACACAAGATCATTAGTAAATATAACTACATGAGTTGATCATCATCAAAACTAGGGTGAAAGGCCTTTGGGCCAACAATCTCCCCCTTTTTGATGATGACAAAACTCATGGAGTTATATATGCATGGATTAAAGTAAAGCTTCAAAGAAGCTCCCCCTTAACTCATGCATAGACATAAATAATAAGATGAGCATGAAAAGCACATGACATGTATGCAAATGTAGGAGATGCAATCATAGCAAAAGTCAAATCTTAAATCAAATCTTTTTCTCCTATTTGCAAATCAAAAAGTTATATGAGGAAGACAAATACTTCTCCCCCTTAAGCAATGAAAACATGCATATAACTCAAATACTTCTCCCCCTTTTTGTCAATCATCAACAAAGGGTTCAAAGTAAAAATCATCAAACAAATTTTCTCCCCCTTTTTGTCAAAAACAAAGAAATCAAGGAGGGTAAAATCAAATCAATTACTCAAGATTTATATGCGATATACATTCATGAAGAGGAAGACGCTAAGTTAACTTCCCTACACATATGCATTACATGAAGAAGGGATGATAAGCCCCAATTCACATAACACATATTATGTAATGTATAAGAGGAGATGTGAGGCTCCCCCTACACACGTGTATCATATAAAGAAGAGATGTTAAGCTCCTCAATACACAATACACTCAACATGAATCTATACGTAGAAGAGATGTTAAGCTCTCCTTGCATATAGACAATACAAATCAAAAATTTTCTTAATTAAACAAAATTTTGAATTTTTCTTAAAACAAATTTTGTATTTTAGTCAATAAATCAAATTTTAAATTTTCTCTTTGATATCAATTTTGAAAATGATCAATTGTAAAATAGTGATCAATAGTAAAGTAATGATCAATCAATTGTAAATTAGATCATAACATATTGATACCAATATAAAAACTAATGCATAAGCTTGAAAGATAAGATTTGAAATTAGCTTAGCATTAACAAGTTTTGTGCTTTAAATATGTAAATCAATTTAGCTTAAGCACACAACAAATCATATATATATGTATGAAGGAATTATATCAATAGAAAGTGATACATACATATATAGGAAAGCAAAATATGAGTATATACAACAAGAATCATATTGATACCAATTGAAAATATCCAATGATACCAATAGAAAAGTAAGCTTATCATATACTCTATCATAAAGTCTACCACATGAGGAATTCGAACTAGTTAAATGAAAATGTTTAACAACTAGTACGAAATCCTTCAATCAAGGAATAAATCAAAAGTTTTTCATGAAACACAAGTAAATCACATGGCACTAAAGCACTCTAATATCCATAAAGTTCATATTCAAGAGAAGTGAGTGAACTAGTGTTATGTGGAACATGGCATCATGAAAATGGCAATAAATCTCAATATCCCTTTAAATAAATTTTGAAAAACATGAAAATCAACACAAAAATTTTATCAAAGCAAAATCATATTTCATGGTATATGTATGTTTAGTCAAAGCCATAAGTATACATACATATCTCCTAAACACAATTGAGTCCATATAAATAGATTTGCATTAAAGGCAAATGACTCAAGAGGTATACATGTATATCTTAAAGTTTTGGCAAAAATAAGCATATACATGAAATGAAAACACATGATCATAAATCACATCCAAAAATGGGAATACAAGTTTAAATATGTATGCATCATCAAAACTAAGCAATACAAGCACATCTAATGGGTTCAAATAAGCATTCAAGCACAAATATAAATAGATTTATTTGTGGCCCACAATATGTACAAGTATAAATCCTAGTGTTGACAAAGACTAACATTTAAACTAATATTCAAATCATGAAGCATCAAATAAATTTTGAGAATACAAAATAATTTATCCATATGAAAAAAAATAGGATCATGTGAATCAATTTGAAGAATAGATAACTAGTTTAAATGGATTTTTGACTAACTAGTTAAAGATCCTTCAAAAAGGTATGAAGTCATATGTTTTTCATGAATAATACTAAATACATAAAAGTTCAAGCACTCATAGTCCATAAAGCTCAATATTATCTATTTTCTTAAAAAGTGAGTGTTCAAAGGTTATGTAAGTAGCATTATTATGAAAATAGACATTTAAGCTCAAAAAGATTATGAATCATAGTTTTAACAAAACAATCTTAAAAATTATTTTTCATAAAACAACAATCTTCATGGTATATGTATGATTTATCCAATCCTAACAATATGCATACATATCCCAAATATAAAAGAGTCTATTAAATGTATTTGCATGAAAGCAAGAGACTCACGGGTATACATGTATATTTATTAGATTTGAATTAAACATGCATATACATGAAGTGAATTACTAAAATAGGCAAAAACATGTATGAAGGAGAATCATCAAAACTAGATTATACATATGCATAAAGTGGATACAAGTGAGCATGAAGTTCAATCATATATGAGTCAATTGTAGTTCACTATTTGTATATGTATACAAGTTTGACAAATTCTACATCTAAGCATGTAAATACCACATGAAGCACATAAAATCTTAAAACAAAATATGAACATGTTATATGATAAATGTAAAGAGCATGTACATAAATAAATTGGAAGTTTAGAGATTGTTACCAACTTCAAAGCTCCAAATATGGTGGTCTTTCCCACCAAAATTCCTTGATAGCAATGCATCCAAATGTTTGTCCATCATGTCCATTGCATCCGCTATCAAGGCACCAATCCTCTCACGTTTTGTGAGAGCCCTCACCTACATCAAAAGCAAAAGGTGGGGGTTTTGGTACCCATATTTTCTTGGGTCCTTTGGGGTTAGCTTTATTGCAAGGATCCCAAAATCTTTTATACTTAGCAAAATATAAATGAGGTTTCTTATCAAAACAAAATTTTGCTAAATGGCCTTTGCGACCACAATGTGTACAAGTGTACACCCTATCATGATGCTTATGAGTGTGATTGTGATCGTGATGTGCAACATAAGCATGAGCATGATGTGTATGTGCATGAGCATGGGGAACTTGTTTCTTTTGAAACAAAGATTCCAATTTAGAATGATTGAATGCACACGAGTTCAAAGTTGAACTCAAATTATCCATTTTATTTTTCAAATTCTTAATCTCATTAGTGGTGGCATGTAAGGCATGATGAGATGAAGAATCATTTTTCTTTTTCTTTTTAGAAACAAATTCTTTTTCTTTTTCAACAAATTTTCTTTTCAAAGAGTTATTTTCTTGCAAAATATTTTCTCTTTGTTTTTCCACCATATCAACCTTATTTTTCAAAATCATATTTCCTCACATAAATCATTCAATTTAGACATTAAGGAAATATTCTCATTTTTCAAATCTTCATTTTCCTTTTCTAAACATGCAAGTTTATTTCTAAAAGAATAATTTTCTACATGCATGCAATCAAATTTCTTTTTCAAACTTTTGTTATCCTTTTCTAAGCATGCAATGTTATCTCTAAATGAGTCATGTTCTTTATGCATGCAAGCAATATTCTTTTTCAAATTTTTATTTTCCTTTTTAATCATGTCATATTTCTCAAGAAGCAATTGGCAAAATGTAGAAAGCTCATCATATGACATATTATCATCTTCCTCGGATTCGGAAGTTACCTCAAGGGGTTATCCCCTTGGACCATGTAGCATACGTTGGAGGTGTCGCTTCCAACGTCCGAATCGCTCCCGGCATAGTATAGATCCTTTTCGCCAAGGGAGGTGATGATGTTCCAAGCTACAAAAGCCGAATCAATGTTAGCAACCCTAAATAAGTAATCATCATTTAGGGTACTCTTTAAAGCATTTAAGGCTTTTGCATTACCCTCAATATACTTGCTATTGTTAATATAAGAATCATTAAATGTAGCAAGATAGACATGAATGCCTAGGGCCTTGAGGAACATAGACATCTTAACCTTCCAAATTTGGATGTTAAGAATGTCAAAGGTGGGTGGTGACATAAAGTCCATGGTGAGGTGTGTGTGTACAATGATATTGTGATTAGCCTAAAATGAGGATCTTTAACTCTTAGGTTGTTAGACCCAAATCAAGAGCACTAGCTCTGATACCAATTGTAAAATCACCTAGAGGGGGGGTGAATAGGTGATGGCTAATCTAATGGTCACTTATGAACAAATAATGCGGAATTAAAACTAAGATGACCAAATAAAACTTATTTTAATTAAACACTTATGTATAACACAAGAGTGTTGCCGAATTCCCCTTGCGAGGCTCTGGACAAGCTCCTCTAGATTCCCCTTGAATGGGTTGAGGTGCCGCGTTAGCTCTCTTGTTGAATACTAGTGTTAACAACAAACCCAAGCAAGTATAGCGATATAAGCACAAGGGTATATCAAGCATGTAAAGTAAAGACAATGTAAGTAATGCAAGATATAAAAGAGACAAAGTGAGAGAGAGAGATAGAGTAAGCAATCACAAACACAAAGGGTTTGTTTCGAGGTTCGAGCACACTTGCTCTACATCCCCGCCTTCGACACACGAAGGTTTTCCACTATGCAAGATCCCAATGGATCTCTCCTCGGTGCCGCAACACCTACAAGCCCTCGGACTCCCAAGTCCCGTACACACGCAAGCTTCACAAGCTCGCCGAGGCCGCACCTCGAACCAAAGAGTTCACAACCGAACTCCACACCACAACGAGCACACTTGCCCGTCTCCTCAAAGAACAAAGAAAGATCTTTGGTGATCACAACACTTTGATCACCTTACAAAAAATCTCTCACTACAACTCTCCTATAGGATAGATATTACAATGGATGCTCAAGTGTAGTGTGAGAAAGCAAGGAAAGAACAATGGTGAAAAACTCAAGAAATCACTTTTACACTCTCTTGATATAAACTCCCTTTTTGATGGGAAGTATTTGCTCTCAAATATTGTGGAGAAACCCTTTTAAAAGAATGGGAAAAACTGGTTCTAAGCTCTCCTAAAATCTTAGCTTCAAACAATGACAAAACCCCATTTTATAGAGGTCAGAAAAATATGACCGTTGGGGTCTGTCAGAGCTACCGGTCGACCGGCCGGTCGACCGCCAACGGTCGAAAATCCGACCGTTGGAGCCTCCGGTCGACCGCTCGGTCGACCGAAATTAACCGAGAGCACAGCTCTGTGAATCGGTCGACCTCTCGGTCGACCGCCCCACTGGGCTGCCAGACGTGCACAAGTCTGTGCACGTCGGTCGACCGCCCGGTCGACCTGGCCTTTGTCCGGTCGACCGCACGGTCGACCGAGATGGCCTGACAGCCAGCTCTCAGGTCTGAAAAACTGGATTAAAAATCTTTTATAAAATCCCAAAAATACATATAAATTCTACAAAAATAGTTTTACCAATATACTTTGAAGAACAAACATGCTTGCACAAAATCAAGACATGTTATAAATGTTTTGGACTATTTTTGTAACTTGGAGATATTGGCTCAATAACTAAAATGTATTTTTCCAAAACATGTTTTTCCAAACTTGTTTTTCTAAGACATTTCCAAATACAAAAACAAGATATTTAAGTTCATTTAAAGCATAGTGTGTATGGATATGATCCACTACACAATCATAATGAAATATCTATGTTTTTGATCATAAAGCTCTAAACTTGGTTTTGGTTGAAAGATATATATAATAGAAATACCAAAAACCAAAGTTATATATTTTGTCACAAAGAAAAAAAATCTTTTCCAAATAAAAATTCTTTTCTAAGACATAGAAATCTTTTATGAAAGCAATCCTATCAAGAGTTCTATCAAGAGTGTGTGTGTGATATAACTTGAGCAATCCACCAACTATTCTACCCTTTACATTTTATCTAAAATAAAAATACAAATCTTATACCTAGACACAAGTCTTGATCTTGAAGTCTTCCCTTGAAGTCTTCTCATCTTCTTGACTTGGTCCAAGCTTGATCCAAAAGCTCCTTGGATCACAACATGCAAGCTCCAAATCTTGACATATTATCCTTTGTTGAGCTATGCACCTACTAAGATCTTGATCACAAATCTGTCACTAATTAAACACAAGATCATTAGTAAATATAACTACATGAGTTGATCATCATCAAAACTAGGGTGAAAGGCCTTTGGGCCAACAATAAGATGAGAAATGAGAATATTCATACTAAGATAAGTGTAGGCTCTATAGAAGAGAAGATAAGATAAAGCTGCCTATGATAGTTTGGTCATATGTGACGTAAACCTACAGATGCGCCAGTCCGACGAGTAGAGCGTATCAAATTACGACAATTTAAAAGAGCGTAGGGGAGACTGAAGAAAATATGGATGAGGTTATACGACAATATATAGAGGCTAAAGGTCTTAGTATAGGCATATTGATCGATAGGAATGAGTGGAGAAAGCTGATCAATTTGCCCGATCTGGCGTAATTCTCTTTTGGTTCATGTAGCTGATTGGGGGAAAACTGTGCATGAAAAATGTATATTTTGAAATCAAGAGTTAAAAGTGCGTGCTTTGGCTTCCTCGATAATTCCGTTATAGCATAGAAGCTAAACGGGTCGAATCCACAGGGACGGAAAGCGACAGAAGTTTTACTAGAATGTTCACATGTGTGTTAAGTTTCTTCAATGTTTTAAAGAATGAAATGAAAACAAAACAAAAAAAATGAAAAGAGAAGAGTACGGTGAAACACGAAGAAGTGGGAAACATAAAAGATAAAATATTTATGGTTTTTGAGATATATCTAAAACAAAAAAAAACGAAAAGAAAACTCATGGTTACTAACAACTAATTACTCTACTAACATGCTAACATCTTAGTGATAGTGGCCTCACATGTATCATTAACCATCGCCAGCCCTTGGTTCAAGAGTGTTTCAAAGTATGACCCATAAGATAACTTTCACATCCAAACTCAACAAATAAGTGCAAGCGACACTTAAACAATCAAAACTAAACAAGATTAAGTATGGAGTGAAGTAATGTTAGCTTGTTAGAGGGGTAGGATGTTAGAGAGTTAGAATCCATCATCATGAGCCATCAATGGCTCCTGCAAGAGCAAGGCAAAGTAGAGGCAATTAGATTCATGTGGATTATCAAGTAAGAAGTTAGCAAGTTAGTGGTTAGTAGTTAGTTGCCATGAGAGAAAATTATCTAAGCATGTAAAAGGAGTTAGAGAGAAGAAAACAAAGAGAGATAAAGAGATAACCTTTCATAGATTGTCACCTTCTATTACAAGCACCCTTACTTTCCAACCACGTACCACTCTTTTTCCTTTTACAAGATCTAAAAGAAATGGAAATACAAAGAAGAAGAAGAAAGAGAAACTAACCTAAACTATCATAAAACTACAATATGGAGAAGAAAACCCTAAAAACTATCCTAAAAACTACTTAAAACTCCCACTTGGTGCTCTGAAAATCTCAGGGCTTTTATAGGCGAAAGGGGGGCACCAGGGGGCCTGTACGGAGCCGCGCGTCAAATCTTGGCCCGCGGCACCATGACATTGCCGTGGAAACGTGACAATGCTAGAGCGGCGAGCGCGGTGCCGCATGCTACGCATTGCTCGCTTGTCCTCCTGTCGGCTGTATGTCCTAATTTTTTGATTTGGGCCCCCAGTTTTGATGAAACCACCCTCCAAAGTCAATGGCTATTCTTGTTGGCTTTTAATCACCAATTAAATGGGATTTTGGTATTCTTCTTCATTTCATGCCATGGACCTAGAAACATACAAGAGAGATATTATTAATAGAATTTAACATTGAATAAATGTGAAAATGTGGTATGAAATATGCAATTTTAGATATTAATCACACCCCCACACTTATCTTTTGCTCGTCCCGAGCAAAATAAAAAAAACTAAGAAAATTATTACATCACTTTCGCAGGTGACGCGATTACACTGAGCATGTGCAACAAGCCGTTAAACCTCTAGGTTTCCCCTAGAGGAGGCGTATTGTCTCCTGAGGTTTTTCAGCGGATTACACCCACAAAATCCATAAAGAAAAAAAAATCAAATTTTAGTATTTTGAAAACGCTTTTTGAAATAAAGAAAAGCGTGAAAATATTTTTGCGAAAATTTAAGTAATCCAAGGTCATAGGTTAACCAAAAATTATTTTTCCTTAAATTAAGTCAAAATACAAAACTTGTTATAAATTAAATGTAAGAATTTAAAATTGAATCGATTCATTGATCTTTCATAAAACTCTTAGAAAAATATGCACTTTGTGAATAATGAAATTTTTGGGATATCGACTCTAACTTTCATGCCATTTATTTATATTATTATTATTTCTTCCCTTAGTTTTCTTAGGCTTTCTAACTTATCCGGGCAGTGAGCCTTTAGCCGGTGACTCCCAAACTAGATAGTTTAGGGCACCAGATGAGAAAACATCTCTCGAACTTAAGCACTCGAGTAAACAAGGTCACAAAACTAAAGAGAATTATTTTATTTTTATCCACCATTTTAGGCATGAATAATCATGCTTCTTGAGGCACAATTACTCAATTTCAATAAGTGATTCTATCATCATTTTTATATATTTTTTATGATATTTTTTTATGACATTTTCAGTCTTTGTTTCAATCCCAAAAAATTATGTAAGTGTGAAGTGCATAAATCTAAGGCCAAAAATTCAAGATCAAATTATCTTTCCAATCTTACTTCCTTATCTTAAAATTTAAATAAGATCTATTATTTTGACTTGGTTTAAAAATTCATAATTTTACGTCTTCCTAATTCCTAAGATAATCTTAATTTTCTTAAAAATAAGTCAAAACTATTTCTTTTAATTCAAAAAGTTTTGTAAAATGAAAAAAAGAGTTTCTATGCAAAAGAAAATTTTAAAAATTTTCTAAAAAGAAGCGTAAAAGAAAGAAAATTAAAACTAACTATGTTAGTAAATCCTCTCCCACACTTATCTCATGCATTGTCCTCAATGCATCGTGAATGTGTATATATGTGAAACAAATAGAAAGGAAAGAAAAATTACCTCATGGTGGTGGCTCGGGTGGTGGTCTGATTGGGCCAAGCATTGCTACCCAATTCAAAAATCGTGGATCTTGCAGAAACCCACCGGTAACCTTTCTAATACGACCTAGTAAAATGTTGGAGAACTGTATGATCTTATTGAAAAAATTGCACCCATCCAATTTCTAATTTTCAAAAACAATTACTGCGCCATTTTGTTCAACATCCTTGTTCAACAATGAAGGTGATTTTGGGAGATGATGGATTTGGGCTCAAATAAAACAAGAACAAAAATTGATATTGACTCCGGAATTTGACTAAGATCAAGTCGAGATTCAACAAGGGGGCCGAAATTGATTCAAAAATGGGGTCCAAACCAAAGAATTGATGTTCACACACTTTCCCCATTAATGAAATGTGATCATCAGATATTGGTGATTCAATTTCACGGTATACTAGTAAAGGATTCAATGTTGACTCCGGAATAAAGAAAAATCTGGTAAAGGTACCAGAGTCATTATTGAATCAAAGAGTGAATAGAGTTACCAACTTGAGATTCAGAATCACTTTCAAGCTCAAGTTCAATTTCAGAAAAAGGATAACTTGCTAAAATGTCAAGATGGTTCTCAAAATTTTGGGTAAGTTCAAGTAGATGTAATGAAATTGAACCTTGTTTTTTTTTTCACAGAAGGAATGTGCATGGATAAAATGATCGATTCAACTTCAAGAATTATAGGAATCAAAACTGGCTCAAGAACATTACTTAGTTCAGGTAACACTACAGGAGTCGATAATGATTCAAGGATTGGACTCAAATAGCTAAATTGAAGCTCAGGTTCACATTCATCTTCAAGTTCAATTCCAGGAAATAGATAACTTGCCAAACTATCAAGAGGTTGATGTTGGTCAAGTTCAGATTGGTATGATGAAATTGAAGGCGGATTTTCAAAATGACATGATTCTTGAGTTATATGAACATCTGATGGACATGGGAACTCAATCATATTTTGCATTATTCGCTCGGTCTCTTGCACAAATTTCATAATTTTTTCCCACAATAATTTTCTTTTAGTGGTTCTGGAGAAGAACTATATGAATTTTGGAAATCTTGTGGACATGATAAAGCCACCATGTTTTCAAATTATTTTGGGGCCTCTATCTCTTCTTCCAAAGTCCTTTACAATGATGATTTTTTTCAATTGGTGGTTCAGGAAAAGGAGGATATGAAATAAAATTGGGGAATGAATATTGTGGAAATTATGGATAATGTGGTTGAAAATTTGACTCGGAGAAGGAAAATCCCCATGAACTCTGTGAAGAGTGAAAGTTATTTTGAAAATTATAGTCATAGGATTGGGGATATGGGTCATATTGAGTCAGATGATTCTAACTTGGCATATATGGTTGGTTCAATGTTGTACATAGTTGGGTCAGAGTAATCCAAGTCAAATAAGGTCTTGGTGAAATATGTATTCATATTAGGATTAAAAAATTATTGTTGTTAAAATCTATTTCACAATTTAAAAAAATAAGAAAAACAAACAAACAAACAAATAAAGAAATAAAGGAAAAAAAGAAAACAAGCATACGCTAGGGTTGACTTAGATCTAGACGACGCCTAACTAGTTAGACTGTCCACGGGGATACATTATCAGAATCTGACTATTAGTTAATCAGCCAGGTAGGGACAAGATCAGTGGGAGGTATCCGTGCCGGAGTAACGGGCCTAATTATGCCAAATCACTATTCTTCAAAGTTTTGCCTCGAAATCCCCAACCTTCGACATCGATTTGACAAGAGTCAAACTCTAACAATTTTCCTCTTAGGTTAATCTCCTAAATAAGTCTGAGATGTCCCTAGGGACCAACGTTTAGCAATTTTTATTAAGGCTTGGGTTGTATAAGTGGGGAGATAATTTTTGGGCTAAGGAAGGTAATGACTTCCCCACCTTATGTTGTATTGGGTTTTGCCCTTAAGTTCAATTCATACAAGTGTGCGATATAGATAAGGATTAACACATAAAGAGAATAAATCATCCACGTGTTTGTCCTAACTATATGCAATGCGATATGTACACCTCCGTCAATATCACACAACACAAGAATAAAATACAGTATATTGGAATTGAAATCGACACGTGCCTAGATGCAAATTGAAATCGACCATATTTTAGTTCTTAAAATTATTACATTGCACAGGTAATATAAAAAAAGTAGCAGCAGAATATAATATATATAAGAATTTACCCAATCACACAAAAGCAAGTGTGGACTTCTGCAATGCTAAAAATTTAACCTACACACCAAAAAATAAAGAAGAAAAGTTAAGAAAAATATGAAATCAAATTTTCCCATCCCCGGCAACGGCGCCAAAATTTGATCAGGGGAAAATCGTGCACGAAAAATGTATGTTTTGAAATCAAGAGTTAAAAGTGCGTGCTTTGGCTTCCTCGATAATCCGTTATAGCATAGAGGCTAAACGGGTCGAATCCATAAGGACGAAAAGCGATAGAAGCTTTACTGGAATGTTCACATGTGTGTTAAAGTTTATTCAATGTTTTAAAGAATGAAAACAAAACAAAACAAAAAGTGAAAAGAGAAGAGTACGGTGAAACACGAAGAAGTGGGAAACATAAAAGATAAGATATTTGTGATTTTTGAGATATATCTAAAACAAAGTAAAAACAGAAAGAAAACTCATGGCTACTTGATTAATCTACATTCTATATTGTTATATCGCATTTTTCTACCGATTTATGAATAAAATATCGGTCTAAACCGTGTTTTGGTCCCTCTTGCAGATAAATCAAGAGTTTAAGGGCAAAGGAGTAATAAGAGCTTAATTAATCCCATTTTCAGGTAATTAATTCCTGATTTCTTGGAGACTAAGTAAGAGAACATCTAGAAGATGCATTGAACCTAGACCTTTTACTCACGTCAGATGAATATTCGGGCGAAAATACTAGAATTGCGATATACCAGGAAAGTCCTAAAAGTGACGGGGACTCGCTCGCCAAAACCATGGACTTATATCCTTGGTATTGCTGCGGATCAATGGTAATTGTCACGTTTCCGTGGCAATTGGGTGGAGCCACGCGTCGATTTTCGACGCGTGGCCCCGTCTCGTCTTCTAGAAGTCCCTTATGCCTATAAAAACCCCTACAGAGGCCCTAAACGCGAGCAATTTTGGATTTTATGGCAAGGTTTTCTATCTTAAGTATAGTGTAGTGTAGGTGTTCTTCTTCATTACTTTTGTATTTTCTTTTCTTTTTGGATCATGTATTAGGGCTGAGAGATTCAGAGAGAGATAGAGAGGGATTGATGTAATAGATGGTGACAATCTATTTAAAGGTGTCTTCTTTATTCTCCAATGTAATCTCCTCCATCTTCTACATGATGGCTTGGCTAACTTTTCTTTTCATGACAATCTAACTACTAACCACTAACCATCTAACCACTTACTTGATAATCCACATGAATCTAATAACCTCTATAAGGCCTTGCTCTTGCAAGAGCCATTGATGGCTCATGATGATGGATTCTAGCATTCTAACATTTCTAACACCTAACCCACTAACTTACTAACTTGCAATGTCTTCTTTATTTCATGCTCACCTCTAACTGGTTTTATGATTTAATAGTAGCTTGTAACTTGTTATGTGGCATGGATGTGTTGTTTTAATGTAGAAGAACAATCTTATGGGCCATACTCTTTATCGTCTCTTGAAGCCAAGGATTAATGATGGCCAAGGATCTATGTGAGGCAACTATCACTAAGAGGTTAGCATGGTTATGGTGCAATTGATAGTTAGTAGCCATGAGTTTTATTTTCCTTTATTTTAAAAAATCATTTGTTTTCACCATTATCTTTGTTCATCTTTGTTTCGTTTTCTTTACCATAAGCTTCATCTTATTTTCTATTTTAATTTCCAAACCACTTCTCTTTCGTTTTTTACGTCACCGTTTCATCGCCTTCTCATCTATCACTTCTGGATTTCTTTTCTTTTCTTTTACTTTTTCAATTCTTTAACAAAGAAAAAATTGTTAACATAACACGTGAATAAAAACTGTTAATGTTTCTATCGCCTCCCGTCCCTGTGGATTCGACCCGTTGAGCCAATGCTATAACGAAAGTATCGAGGAAACATTAGCATATACAAGCTTTTCATTGATATCATAAAATACACATTTTAAGAGTGCTAGTTCCGCCCCAATCAAATTTTTGGCACCGTTGCCGGGGAATGGGAATTGTTTTGATTTCACGTTTTTGTTAACATTTTTCTTCTCTATTTTAGTGTGCGGGACATTCTTTACAGGATCTTAACATTGCAGAACAAAAACTAGCTTTGCATCTCCCTGCTCTAGAAAGCAGGGACCTAGCTTCTAAAGAAAAGCCGCACACACGTGACATTTGCCGCGCCACCGCGGCTATTTTGTGATCATTGTGTATCTTGTTGTGCTGGAATGTGTTCATGGTAATAGCTAGTGAATCTGTACTATTACTTTCCTTCTTTGATTGCCTAAACACCACAATAAACTAAAGAACTAAAATACGGTATTTGGACGTTTTTAAAATGGTTTAGACATTTGTATTTAGGTACGTGTCAATTCAATTCCAATATACTATATTTTGTTCTGTTGTTATGATCTGGATTGAGGTGTACATATGGCATTGCATATAGCATAGGACAAACACGTGGGTGATTTATTCGCTGTGTGTTATCTTCTTGTCTATATTGCACACTTGCACGAATTAAAATTAAGGGCAAACCCATACAAGATAAGGTGGGATTTCATCACCATTCCTTAGGCCAAAAACCACCTCCCCACTCACACAACCCAAGCCCTAATAAAAATTGATAGACGTTGGCCCCTAAGGACATCTTGAACTCATTAAGAGATTGATCGAAGGTGGAACTTGTTTTGAATCTTACTCTTGTAAATCGGTGTCTAAGGTTGGGGATTAAGACGTTACGCCTCGAAGATACCGTGGTTTGTTGTAATTAAGGCATGTTGCTTACGCACGGATACCTCCCAGCGTATTTTACCCCTACCTGGCTGATTAGCTTGTGGTCGGATTCAAGCAACAATCTCTCCCGGGTAATTGACCAGTTAGGAATCATCTAGATCTAGGTCAACCTTAATATAGGCTTGGTTTGATTTTTTTCTTTTTTTGTTTGTTGTTTGCTTTTTCTTTTTTGTTTGTGATTGTTTGTGAAATGGAATTCAACAATAACAATTCTTTCAATCCGAATATGAATCCATATTTCACACCGACCCCATTTATTTCAGATAATTTCAACCCGATTTTTCACAATATGAACCAACTAAATACACCGGGTTGGCCTTATCCGAATCAATACAACCCATCCCCATAATCTTATGACTATAATTTCTAAAATAATTTCAACTCTTCACAGAGTCAATGGGGATTCACCTCCCGGAGTTAAATTTCGACCTCCTTGTCCACAGTATCCACCTTGTCCACAAATCTCACAATCTTCATTTCCCAATTTGCTTCCTATACTCCTTTTCTTGGACCTCCCATTGAAGAAAAATCCGAATTAGAAAAGAGTGTAGAAGCCAACCTACAAGAGGCCGAGCAATAACTTTAGAAAATGTCGGCCTCTCCAATTTCACAATATTTTTAAGAGTCTTGCTCAGTTTCACCTCCTCATAATGAACAACCATCTGCCCTGAAAATGAGTAAGGAACTCTTGTGTGAGTCCAAGCTTCATCTCAAACCATGTTAGACTCACAATCTCACTATCTTTCCAAAACCAAGATTCTTATACTCCCTCTCTGGAATATCTACTTACAGAAAAATCAAGTTTAGAAAAGAGTATAGAAATCTTATAGGAGTCTGCATTATAATTTCAAAAATCTTCTTCTCAGTCTATTGATAGGTTGGAAATACAGTTAAGTAAATTGGTCAACATTTATAAGAATGAAGAAACTCTCTCTTCTCCACCTTTGACCAATTCAAATATCTTTAACTCTATCAATTTGACCCATGACTCTTGTTGTTTTGGAAACCAAAATTCCTACACTCCTTTTCTAGAACAACCACTTGAAGATACATTACATCTAGAAAAGAGTATAGAAGTCTTGCAGGAGTCCGCATTACAATTTCAAAAATCTTCTATCGAGTCTATCAATAGGTTGGAAACACAATTGAGTCAATTGGTTAGCATTTATAGAAATGAGGAAACTCTATCTTATCAACCTTTGACCAATTCAGCTATTCCAAACTCTATTGATCTGACCCAAGACTCTTATCATTTTGAAAATCAAGGTTCAATTTCAGCACACCCATCTGAACTTATCCAAACTTTAAATGTTAAAAATCCTATTGATATTTGTTAAGTTATCCTTTTCCTGAAATGAACTTGAGCATGAATATGATCCTGAACTTTCACTTGGTAATTCAATTTCACTTTCTAATTCAATATTGACTGAGGTATTTTTACCTGAATTCAGGTCGTTTTCTGAGTCAATATTGGATCCAGTGCAAGTCCATTGTGAAGTTGAATCACCATCTTTTATGATCATCATATTGAACTTGATCAATTTCATACTTTTGAGAGTCCCATTGACAAATTGGCAAGTTCTCATTTTTATGGAATTGAACTCAATGAGGAATGTGACTTCGATTCTCAAATTTGTGATCCAATTCAAATTCCTGAATCAATATTGACTCCTATTTTGTTACCCATTTTGAGCAACATTTTAGAGTCAGTTTTGATTCCCATACCTGTCATTCTTAAACTTGAATCACCAATCTTAGAAAGTCACATTCCATCATGGGGAAATGAATGTGGACTTGAGCTTCAACTTCTTGATTAGGACCCACTTCCTAAACCAATCTCGACTCCCAAACTTTTACTTGACTTAAGTCTTTTTCCTGAGTCGATATTAGTTCTTATAATTCCTGAGTCCAAATCAATCATTCCATTCTGGGACAAGGGTCTTGATAGATTGGACTTTGAAATTATATTGAAAATTTGGAAATTAGATAGGGTAAAACTCTTAATAAAATCATACATATATACATCATTCTAGTGGGTTGTATTCTAGATGTCTCTGGTGGGTTCCTCTAGACTCCACATAAATTGGATTGGGCCGCATTTCGTGGACCAATCAGACCACCACCAGAGCCACCACCTTGAGGTGATTTTTCTTTCCCTCTCTATTTATTTCATGCATACATACATCACGATGCATTGAGGACAATGCATGAGATAAGTGTGGGAGAGGATTTACTAACGTAGAGTTTTTAGATTTTCTTTCTTTTACACCTCTTTTAGGATACTTTAGAAATCTTCCCTTTTGTATAAGATTTTTTTCTCTTTCTTTAAAACTTTTTGAAACAAGAGACAAAGTTTTGATCTATTTTCAAGAAAATTAAGATGATCTTGGAAATTAAGGAAACCTTAATTATGACATCTTAAATCTAATCGAAATAATGGATCTTGTTTAAAATTATAGGCTAAGTAAGATAAATTGGGGAGATAATTTTATCTTGAATTTTTTGCCTTAGATAGTATGCATTTCACACTTACACATTTTTGGGATGGAAACAAAGACCTAAAATGCCATAAAGCAAAAATAACTAAAAAGAAAAATATATATATATATGATATACATGAAAAAAATCACTTATTAAGCTGGATAACTATGCCTCAAGAAGCATAATTATTCACGCCTAACGGTGATCTTAGCAAATAATCCCCCTTAGTTTTGTGGCCTTATTTACTCGAGTCCTTAAACTCGAGGATGTTTTCTCATCTGGTGCCCTAAAACCGTCTAGTTTGGAGTCATCGGTTAAAAGCTCATTACCCGAGTAAACTAGAAAGTCTAAGAAAACTAAGGGAAGAAAAAAAGAGAAAAAGAAAAAAAGATTTATATAAAAATAAATGGCTTGATGGTTAGAGTTGAAATCCCAAAAATATTCTCTATCACAAAGTGCATATTATCTAGGTTTTATGAAGAATAAAATATTCAATCTAATTTTGAGTTCTTACCTTAATTAAAGACAAAGATCTTGCATATAAACTAAGTTTAAGGAAGACTAATTTTTGGTGGACATATGACCTTAGATCACTTATATTTTTGCAAAAATATTTCGTAAACTTGTCTCTCTTTCAAAATGCGTTTTCAAAATACTAACATTTATCTTCTTTCTTTATGGATTTGTAGGTGCAATCCGATAAAACCCTCAGGAGACAAAACTCCTCCTCTAGGGGTAACCTAGAGGTTTAATGGCTTGTTGCACATGCTCAGTGCAATCGCGTCACCTGCTAAAGTGATGTAATAACATATGTAGTATAGTTTTTCCTTTCTTGGTTTGCTCGGGTCGAGCAAAGATAAGTGCGGGAGTGTGATTAGTCTACAATTCTGCATTATTATATCACATTTTCCTACCGATTTATGAATAAAATGTCGGTCTAAATCGTGTTTTGGTCCCTCTTGCAGATAAATCAAGAGTTTAAGGGCAAAGGAGTAATAAGAACTTAATTAATCTCATTTTTGGGTAATTAATTCTGGATTTCTTAGAGACCAAGTAAGGGAACATCTAGAAGATGCATTGAACCTAGACCTTTACTCACGTCAGACGAATATTCGGTGAAAAAACTAGAATTGGGATATACCAAAGTCCTAAAAGCGAGGGGACTCGCTCGCCAAAACTAGGGACTTATGTCCCTGGTATTGCTGCGAATCCGCGGCAATTGCCGCGTTTCCACGGCAATTGGGTGGAGCCAGAAGTCCCTTATGCCTATAAAAACCCCTGCAGAGGCCCTAAACGCGAGCAGTTTTGAATTTTTATGCTAGGTTTTCTATCTTTAGTGTAGTGTAGTGTAGGTGTTCTGCTTCATTACTTTTGTATTTTCTTTTCTTTTTAGATCATGTATTAGGGCTAAGAGATTCAGAGAGAGATAGAGATGGATTGATGGAATAGATGGTGATAATCTATGTAAAGGTGCCTCCTTTCTTCTCTAATTAATCTTCTCCATCTTCTACATGATGCTTGGCTAACTTTTCTTCTCATGGCAATCTAACTTCTAACCATTAACCATCTAAGCACTTACTTGATAATCCACATGAATCTAACAGCCTCTACAAGGCCTTGCTCTTGCAGGAGCCATTGATGGCTCATGATGATGGATTCTAACATTCTAACATTTCTAACACCTAACCCACTAACTTGCTAACTTGCAATGTCTTATTTATTTCATACTCACCTCTAACTGGCTTTGATGATTTAATAGTAACTTGCAACTTGTTATGTGGTATAGATGTGTTGTTTGAATGTAGAAGAACAATCTTATGGGCCATGCTCTGTATCGTTTCTTGAAGCCAAGGATTAGTGATGGCCAAGGATCCATGTGATGTAACATCACTAAGAGGTTAGCATGGTTAGTGGAGCAATTGGTAGTTAGTAGTCATGAGTTTTATTTTCCTTCGTTTTAAAAAATCATTTGTTTTCACCATTGTCTTTGTTCATCTTTGTTTTCGTTTTCTTTACCACAAGCTTCATCTTCTTTTCTATTTTGTTTTTCAAACTCTTCTCTTTCATTTTTTTACATCGCCGTTTCATCACCTTCTCATCTATCACTTCTGGATTTCTTTACTTTTCTTTTACTTTTTCAATTCTTTAACAAAGAAAATTGTTAACATAACACGTGAATAAAAACTGTTAATGCTTCAATCGCCTCCCGTCCCTGTGGATTCGACCCGTGAGCCAATGCTATAATGGAAGTATCGAGGGAACATTAGGACATACAAGCTTTTCATTGATTTCATAAAATACACATTTTAAGAGTACTAGTTCCGCCCTGATCACTACTAACTACTAATGGTTCCACTAACATGCTAACTCTTAGTGATAGTTGCCTCACATGTATCCTTAACCATCACTAGTCCTTAGTTCAAGAGTGTTTCAAAGCATGACCTATAAGATAATTTATACATACAAACTCAACAAACAAAAGCTACACTTAAACTATCAAAACCAAACAAGACGATGGAGTGTTTAAAGGAATGATTGAAGTTAACATCTGAGTGTTCAAAGAAAGACGATGGGAAAGACATGATTCAAGAATAAATTATTTCAGGAAGGTTAGAAATCAAATTGAAAAAGAAGAGCACAAATATATTTTTTAGATATGAGGTAATATATTCGTTACAAGCACTGTAAAAAGGCCATACTGTGAAACGACGTGAATAGTAATAATAAGTGATATAGGTGACGGTTGAGTTTTTGAAGAAGTGATAAAAAGAAATTACATATTTATTTGAATTAGTTCTAGCGTGAGAATCTAAAGAGTTCTCTTATTTTCTAGAGGTTTATTATGTGAACTACAAATTAGCTTTTTATAAATTATTTTCCCTATATATTTAGATTTCATATGATGCACATCTTTACTTTATCGAGATTAATTTTAGTATACCACTTTTTTTGAGACTGTTGCTGCATCATGGTAGATAGGATATTAATTATTTCAATTAGGTCAAAGAAATTAATATATTTTTTTATAAGATGTGATATACGAAGACTGCTCTCACGGTCGCATGGCTAATCTAATTTGTTAAGTCTGAATGTTGTTAGTTCTATGACTTTTATTGCATTTTATAAACGATCAAAATTCTGTTAGATATGGCATACATTAAGGATAGTAACCGTGGTTGCAGTGCTGAACGATAGTATATTTTCATTATTATTTCTATGTGAATAAGGAATTTGATTAGAGTCGTAGTAGTGATATAAGAGTGGAAGTTATATTATATTAAGTCTGCGACTACTGTCGCAGTGTTAAAAGTTCTGCGGTTTAAAGTCATACTCGTGATATAAGATTGCTAGATTTGTTATACAATAACTGTGACCATGGCCGCTATGCCAGTATATTTTTTTTTACTTATTTTTTCAAATGTATGTGTACTGCGACTTTGATCCCAGTTATAATAAACATTGAGAATAAAGCATTTTTTAGTACCAAAACTGACCATAGTCGTAGTTCAATAAAAATTACATGAAATATTATCCAACCAATCTGCAAATATCTGCAAAATAAAACATTAACCATTGTATTTTATTATTTTTTTACACTGTACATTTGTAATACAAAAAAGTTATACGGCTCCCCACATCAAATTTCATTTTTCTATTCATTTCAGTTTTTAATTCCTATATGAATTGAAAATAACGCAAAATTAAAAAATAAAAAACTATATATTACAACTAATTTTTTAAGTTTCATGCATGTTTTTTACTTTTTACTACAATTGTTTTTTTCACATCATCTTGATCCAATTTTTTTCCCATTATATTTTTGATGTAGGAAAACTATAAAATTTAAAACTACAGATAAATTTAACAAAATTTCTCTTTAAATTATAAATATTTTCAGTAAATTTTTGGTGACACATGAGATACATATGTGATATACTGTGCTTTTGGTGATATATGTGCACGCAATTGTGATTTTTATGATATATTTAATGGGCATACTTATGGGGAGAGAGAGTGTAAAATCTTATTAGTAAAGTTTTTTAACTCATTGGAGAAGATAGCGCAGAGATTAGAATTCAACGGTGCTTGTATAAGCCCAAGTCTCAGCTAAAGACAGAGGGTCAGTTGACTGGCCATGCACAATGTGCACAAGGAAGTTGTAGTTGACTGTTCGGTCGACTGCCCAGAGTAAGCAGCGGCAGTTGAAGAAGTCGGTCGACCGCCGGTCCATTGTAATGCTAGAATCAAAAGAGAGTTGACTCTTTGCGAGTTTGCCTAGAGGTCGAGCGGCTGGTCGACCGTAGAAAGGAGCCGGTCGATCACTCGGTCGACCAGGACGCGAGTTCTGGCGTATTTCTGGCAGTTTCCTATTTTGATTTTTGTTTCATTTCTGATCTGAATTCAGATTGGTTGGTTTCTTTTTATTCAGGGATTCTCTTGCTCTGTAAAGAGGGTACCGCCTCCATTGATTGTATTATGTAATTAATTGATTAATAATATTTATCTCCCCTTTCTGTCCCGAGATGTTGGTGATTGTCGAACCTCGTTAAATTTGTGTTCTCTCCTTCTTCCCTTTGATTTGCTTGTTTGTACAATTGGCGACTATTCTCTAGTGTGTTGTTGTCTTTTGCGTAGGGATTCCAACTAATGGTATCAGAGCTTTTCGAGTTCGACGGGGTTTTCGTTCGGGTGGAGCAAATCAACTTGGAGACTGTTATAGTTTTGTTTGAAGTAAAGATCTTATCTTTCCTATTTGAATTTATTTTAACTAATCATTTTTCATATTACTTTGAGGAATCTATTGAGAAGATTGCGAAGATAGTCAATCTGTAGTGAAATTCATGAACCCACATCCGATGAAGATCGATGTGATAAAGTCTGATGGCAAGAACAATTTTGAGATGTGGAGGTGTGAGGTGATGGAGGTACTGACAACATCAAACCTCGAAGACACTCTACGTTTGGAAGAAAAGCCGGAGGAAACTTTTGAAAAGGATTAGGACAAGATGAAGAGGACAACGTATGTTCTTATAAGTTTTGGTTGACATAAGACATCAAGTATCATGTGATGGATGAGACTTCCGTAGTAAGATGTGGGAGATCCTCAAAAAGAAGTATCTGATGAAGGGCATTGAGACTCATTGCATCTAAAAAGGAGGCTTTACCGCTTTCAGTTGAAAAGAGGACTCGCCATTGATGAACACATGAATAACTACATGAACTTCTTATAGACTTAGTTAATGTGGATGTGTCAATCGAAGAAGAAGAAAAGGCATTAATTCTTTAGAATTTTTTTCCTGATAAGAGTATGAAACCTTTGTCCTTATCTTGATCAATGGTAAACAAATATTTAACTATAATGATGTGTTGGCTGCTCTTGTAAATTACAAAGTGAGGAGGAAGGATAAGCAGTCTTCTTTCAATGGTATATCAGCACAGGCATTGACGGTAAGAGGCAGGGGTTTCAATCGAAAGAGTAAAGGTGAGCGTGGGAGTTTGAGGCCCAGACTGGGTTTCAGAGATCTGAGGAAGAACCAGTGCACTTCTGCAAAGAGTTAGGGTACTGAAAGGTTAATTGTTCAAGGATCAAAGATAAGCATAAGGAGTCAAAGACTGAGGCAAATCTTATAAGAGCGATCAATACCCAATCAGATAGTATTTCAGAGACAGGTGAATCAGATTCAGACTCAATAGTATTCTCTTTCTCAGTCACTACTTTTACTATTGATTACTCAATTGATTTTGAGTGGGTGCTAGATACAGGAGCTACCTTTCATGTGTATCCCAACAGGGATTGATTTTCTAACTTTGAGAAGTTAGATGGATGTTTTCTTATCATGGGTGATGATCGTTCATGTATGGAAGAGATAAGTGCAGTCCATATCAAGATGTTTGATGGGATGGTGCGAGAATTGAAGAAGTGAGATATGTAACTTAACTGAAAAAAAATCTTATCTCTGTTGGTGCCTTGAAAGCATGAGGCCTTATAGTATCTATTAGAGATGATGTTCTTCTCAAGATGACTAGAGACTGGATGGTTGTTTTGAAGGGCGTGCAACATAATAACCTTTACTACTTGAAGGATAGTATAGTTACAGGGCAAGTGGCGACTTCTACAAATTCAGATGATGATCGCACCCGACTTTGTCATATAAGCTCAAACATATAAGGGAAAGTCTTTGCAAGCTCTTGAAAAGAAAGATTTATTGAAAGGTGTCAAAACTGCAAATTAGATTTTTGTGAACATTATATCATCAGAAAGAAGACAAGGGTGAAATTAGGCACCGCAACTCATTGCACCAAGGGGATTCTGGATTATGTTCACACATATGTTTGGATACTACGAAGACGATATCTACTAGAGATAACTACTATTTTGTCTCTTTTATAAATGATTACTCTAGGCGATGTTAGGTATATACCATGAAGCATAAAAGGGAAGTCTTGGAGTTGCTTGTGGAGTGGAAGAGAAACATGGAGAAGAGCATGGGAAGGAAATTTGTAACTCCCAGTCCAGAGGGTACGAGATTTACTGTGACGTATATACGTAGGTCAGAAATATCCTCACGTACATACGCTAAGCATCAATACAGGTAAGAATCAGAGTATGAAAGTACATGGTGCTTTATATATTCTAACATATGAGTACAATTAAAAGTTATCACAGGATATGACACAATATACAAGAAGATTACATTACCTGATAGGCGCAAATGCGAGAATACAAAGAGGTATACAAGTATGAATAGTACAAATGGCGCTCAAGAGTTACAGAAGGAAATTTTGAGAGATGAGCAGGGGGTCTGGAAGGATAGGGCCTCAGACGGTCTGCCAATGACCCACGCTTTCGCAGCATCACTCTGATCAGCAACAGGGAAATCCACTAGCTCCAGGCTCCAAAACCTGGACAGAGGATCCAGGGGAGTCAGAACTCCCCAACGAGTGGTGTTTCTGAAAGCTAAGTGGCGTGCAAAGATAAGAATACGTGTATCGATAAATCTGAATCATAAATATGCATTGAAAATCGTGTCGTGAGCATAGGCATGCCAGACATGAATGAAACATCAAGTAATGAGTGATAACCGGTAATCAGTATAAAATGAGGAGTGATCAAGTCAGGAGAATAAGTACAGTGGAACATGAATAATATCAAGCAGGAGACCAGAGGAGTAGTACACAGGTGGTAAAGCCAGAAATATATATAATATAATAATAATAGTAGTAAAATTAAAAAACCTGAAATAAAAACCCAATGAAAGCAAATATTGCAAAATTAGCGGTACAAACCCAGTTTACAGCTTCATAAGATAAGTACGTCGAAGGAATAATCCAAAACAAAGAAACCTTTATCTATATACCATATATCTCACTTCACCATAATCTGAGTGTATACCCCCAAATTTGCAAACAACATGACGATTATTATTTTTTGACAATTTATTATAATTACTCATCCGACCCATATATCTAGGTATGTGTCCTGGTGTATATCTCAACACTCATATATCCATATTAAGTAAGTCGAGGTTGGTTATCGAAAGCTGATGAAGAACTGATAGCTTATACTTATAATGGTTCTTTTCCACGCGTGATACAGCCAATGGGGCCTAAAATCCCCCTAATACGCATTTTCTGGGTTCCTAAAGCACGCTAACATGAATCGTCAGTTAGTTTCCATCACTATAAGTAAGGTATCATAAGCATTCATCGCTTCCCTTATTCCCAGTGTAGGTTTCCTTTTTATAACTTATTAAACATAATTATCAGATTATGAGAATGTGTAGGATATAACTGGATATAATAGGAGTACATAACAAGCATAACATGAGTACATAACAAGAGATCAGGTAATACATTTTCGTAAAGTGATAATCATGAGTAGAGAGTTAAACATGACACGTATCAGGTTTTAACATGACAACAACAAGTGATCAGGTAACAGGTGATAAGTAATATTATATTAAGGGCAGGTGGCAAGTAGTAACAAGTCAGTAATAAGAGACAACATGGTAAATGATAGCACATCAAGTGAAAGCATGAAAAGCGATACAGGAAAACAGTATAAGTAAGATATCAAACTCTTCACAACCATTAATAGAAGAATTAATCAAGTAAAAAGTAAGCGAAGCAAGCAAACATTTAATCAAAGCTAAATGATCTAGAGTGAAGCTAATGTACAACATAATATGCTATCACGTTCGGCGTGGTTACCACTCGCTGTATAGCTAAACGCACGTGTCGCAGCATGCACATAAAATGTCATACTACCACTCACGACACAGCTGTGCTTATGGGGCAACTACGCTTGAACGGAATTAGCAGTAAAGTGCTGACACTAGGTACGTCTATTAGGCGTAGCATATTGAAAGTTCAGAGGACTTTTAGAACGTTAGAGAGGTTGAATCTGGAGGTTATGCCTGAAGGCAAGGGTACCTGCATAAGGTGTTAGTTCTAAACAACACATAAAGAATATTGTCTACACTGTTATAAACATTTTCCACAGGTATATACATGTACAATACATGGCTCTTGGTCACTTACAAATATAGGAGCATATCCCAATACAAAATGTGAATACAGGTACAAATACATAATACAAATACAAGTCGACCCGATGAAGCAGGAAAGTCTAAAAGGAAAGCAAAAGCACTCGCCTAAATACGAAAACACCGTGAAATCCCCGATCTCCAGAAACCAAGTAACTAGTATTACATAGAGGAGAAGAGAGGAACCAGAAGAAGAGAGAATGAAGACGCGGGGTCGCAGACACAGGAATCGCGTTGCGTAGATACCACAAACACAGGGTTCGAGACCCGTGTTTTAAGCCATAACATGAGAAAAATGCGGACGCGAGCATGAGCTTCGCATCGTGTTGATACAATAATGTGAGAATCGCGTTAAACAATTACGTGGATGTGGGGGTGAGCTCCACGTCTGGCAATTAAACTCAAGAAGAAGAGAGGACAGGGAGATGAGAAGTGAGAGAGTGCACAGGGGGGAGAGAGAGAGGTAGGACAGGAGAGAGAGAGAGTGAAAGAGGAGAGAGTGAGACACATGGTTGGGGGAGAGAGAGAGAGAGAAGAGAGCGATGCGGGGTTAGGGTGAGACGCTAGAGTGTGAAAGGATGAAAACAGTGAAGAGAAAACAGAGGAGAAAACGTAAAGAAAGAAAGAAAGAAAGAAAGATGGGAAGGGGGATGATCGGATATCACTGGCCGCCACTCTGCCGACCGGCCTGGCCAGCGGCCAGAGGTGTAGCCCATGGGGGCAAGCCAAACCCAAGAAAAGAGTGCAAGTCTAGTTCATTTTGGATTTTTGGTGTTTTTGAAAAGGCGCTTCGGAGAGCGACAAATAGGCTCGATGGAAGGAGTATTCTAAGGAGAAGAATTTTGTGTGGTTGGTCGTGGCGGAGATGGTGTATGTAGTAGTGGAATGGTCATGAGCTTTGGAAGTTATTGTTGGCCCAGAGGCCTTCTACCCTAGTTTTGATGATGATTAACTCATGTAGTTATAGTTTACTAATAATCTTATGATATTTAATTTCAGATACTTGATCAAGATATTAGTAGGTGATTAGCTTCAACAAAGTATTTTGGAGCTTTCACATGGTGATTCAAGAGCTCGAGCGTCAAAGTTCACATCTAGCACTCGGTTGGAGTCAAGCTCGGTGGATCACGTTTGGATCGAGTCGACTTGGAGACGGCGTTCTACAAGAAGGCTTCAGTTTGTTAGTTAATATTTAGTTTAGATCCATTATTAAGATTAGATAGTGTGATATGCTCAAGTTCATAACACACACACTTGTTTTAAGTTTCATGTTTATTGGTTTTGGTTTTCGGTTTAACCGATCTTGTTTTTCATGATAGATAGAATCAAAACAAGTTTACATGGTTTAATGTATATTAGATTTGATCTATATACATCTATGCTTCACATACTTAGAAAAACTTATTTTGATACACTATTCATGTGTTTGGAGTTTTGTATTTAGACAAAACTTATTTTTGGATTTAATGTCAAAAACATAGATATAATACCTTTCATGTATATTGGATTCTATCCATATACTATATGCTTCAAAGTTGTTTAAATATCATGTTTTTGTATTTACATGAGTTTTGGAAAAATCGATTTCCATTTCAAAATTCAAGTTTTGGAAAATACAAATTTTGGTTTAAGACAATTTTCCAAGTCTCAAAAATGATTCAAAAAGTTTGAAATATGTGTTGAATTTTGTCACACATATTTGTATTTCAAAGATATTATAAGAACTGATTTTTGTGGAATTTATGTGATTTTATGGGATTTATTTGAAGTTAAAATATCGAGTTTTTAAATCCTATAATTTTTCCCTGCCAGACTCTGGCGGTCAACCAGATGGTCGACCGGACCAGTGCTCGATCGACCGTCCCAGTCGACCGATGTGCACAGGACGTGCACAAAGGTCAAGTGATTTGGCCGGTCGACTGACTGAGATCACCCCACTCTCGGGAAGGGCCCCGGTCGATCGGGCGGTCGACCGTGCGCTTTGGCCTGGTCGACCGGGCGGTTGACCGAAGGGCTCAAAGGTCAAAAATGTGACCGTTGGCCAGTTGACCGGCCGTCGACCGGAAGGGCAATCTGGCCCTTTTCAGCTGCCAACGGGCAGATTTCCAAATGGGTTATAAATACCCATTTGAGTTGGTTTTCAACAAGAATTTTTAGAGCAAAATTTTCCATCTTTTAGCAAGTTTTCAAAAGAGTTTTAGTGCCAAAAGATTTGATATTTATTTGTTTTAAAAGGGTTGGAAAAATCAAGAAAAGAAGAAGTCTTTGGGATTGGTTTTTGATCTACATTTTTATATCTATTCTAGAAGTTTTTCCAAGAGTTTTTCTTTGAGTTTTTGATTTCCAAACTCTTTATTTCTCACACTTGATCTTATCATTCTATCCTATCTATAGGATCTTTGTTCTAGTGAGAAAATTGGTTTGTGATTAAAAGAGACCACCAAGTTGTAAACCTTCCATCTTTATGATATCCCTCTAGTAAGAGGTGATTGAGTTGATATCCCTCTAGTAAGAGGTGATTGTTGAAGTGGTATTTGGCTCCCTCTAGTGAGAGGTGGAGATTGTGTTGGAATCCCTCAGTGTGTGGTGATTGTGTTTTAGTGGCTTTGTGCCTATCCCATTTGTGAGGTTGATCTTTGTTTGGCTTTGTGCCTTGTCTCTAAGTGTAGAGGTTGTATTTATTGGAGAGAGGAGTTATGTACTCCCAATTGTAATTATCCCAATCCTCAGTGGAGGTTTCCTATGTGGGAAGTACTGTGTGGACGAGTTAGTAAAAATCCTTCTGTGTGAAGGCGGGGACGTAAAGCTGTGTGCTCGAACCTTGAAACATATCTCGGTGTTTGCGTTTGATCCATTTTCTCTAACTCTCTCTCATACATTTGAGCATTGCATCTTATTGTCATCATATACTTGCTTGTGTTGTTTGTGTGTGCCCATACTTGTGTTTAACCAAGAGAGCTTTACATAGCATCTCAACTCTTATTTAGAGGAATTTAGAGAAGTTAGTCCAGAGCCCTTTACTGGGAATTTGGCTACACTCGTTGGTTACACTAAGTGTGTTGCATTAAGTTTTTAATTCCGCATTATTGTTCATTAGATTAGTCGTACACCTATTCACCCCCCTCTAGGTGTACTTTCAATTAGTATCAGAGCCTACCTCCTGATATTAGGTTAACCACCTAAGAGTGTGATCTTGGTTTGCTAATCTATCATTTGCATTTGCACACATATAGTTTGCACTCATGGATGTCCCTCCCATGTTTGATATCTCTAAAATTGATATATAGAAGGTTATGATGAGTTGCCATTTAAAAGCCATAGGTTATAAAGTTTATCTTGCCATTACCAAGGAATCCTAGCTTAGTTATAGTTGGCATATAGAGGCCAATGCACAAGCCCTAAAGGCACTTAGAGCTTCATTAGTAAAGAATATTTAAATATGGTTTCTCATTGTGATTCTGCCTTTGCAGTATGAAACATTTTGACCTCTCCAAAGCTTCAATTGCCAATCTAAATGGAGAAGGAATCTAGTAGAGAAGAGTCCGACCAATATTGCTTCATGGTCTAAGGGAATGACTCCCTTGAGGTACATTCGGACACTCAACTAGATAGTGCTAGTTCTTCTTATGATGAATATATTGATGCCGATGCATTGAATGAAGAACTATCCATTGTTTGTGAGAACCTCTTTGAAAATATAAGGCTTTGAAAAAAAAAGTTTTGGACTTAACAAAGAAAATGAAAACTTGTGTTCAAACTTGATTTGACTTTGCAAGAGAGGGATGAGATTTCAAGTGAATGTGACTCACTTAAATCCCAACTTGAACTTGCTTTAAATGAAAACAGATTTTGAAAAATAAAAATGATTGCAATGAGGTTTTGAAGAAAAATGAGATCTTAACTTCAAAACTTGATTTTGTTGTAAAAGAAAATGATTCTTTGAAAAATAAAATTATTTCTATTTCAAAAGAATTGGATTTGGTTTCTAAGAAGAACATTTCTTTGAAAAAAAATTTGATTCACATGTTTGCCATGCTAGTGTAGCTTCACCACCTAGTGTATCTATTGCATGCACCTCTTCTTCTATAATTGAAAATGATATATGTTTGTTAAAGAAGAATGTTGATTGTTTAGGCTCCACTTTGCGCCATTGTGCCATGAACCATACACGTGGAATCTATGCTTCGAAAGAAACAAATTCCTCCTATGCATGCACACAAATCACAGCATACACATGCTTCCCACGTTCGCACTCCTAACACAGATGTATGCTCATTGTGTAACTTGTACACATTGTGGACGTAAGGGCCACCTTGTTAAATTTTGTTATGATAAGATACATGATGTAGATTAGCAAATAAATTTATTTGGGTTAGGAAAGGAGCTAACCCCATGAACCCAAAAGAGTATGGGTACCAAAGACCTCTCCTATTCTATTTGATGTAGGTGTGGGCTCTCACATGATGTGAGAGTAATGGTGCCTTGAGGTGGATGCGTTCCGAGCTTAAAGAGGACAAATTTGGATGCATCACTTTCAAGGAGAGTTTGGTGGGAGGACAACCTTGGTTTGGAGACTTCGAGATGTGCCCTAATGGTTTTGGTAACGATCTCTTACTCCTCATTTAGTTACATATTTTTCATGTCATTGATTTTTAGCATGTCATGTTTATGATTATTATGTTAAAAGCCTTGATATTTAGATTAGTAACATACATGTATAGTATTTGAGATACACCCATGTTTATATGAAACTATACTTTTGTGTTCTCACATTTGTTTAGCTATCATGTATATCATAGATCTAAGACATGTGCATTTACATAATGATCATGTTGATTTATGTTTTGTTTTGATTTCTATGCTTCATGTTCTGATTACATTTTAGATGTTAGTTTTTATTAAAACATGGATATATACTTGTACAACTAGTGAGCACAAATATAGATTATTTTATGTTTGTACCTAAACGCTCATTCGTACTTATTAGATATACTAGTATAGCTAGTTTTTGATGATTCATACATTTTTACTTGTATTCCCATTTTGTACATGTTTTTCATGTTTATGTTTAAACTTCATGTATATGTCTATTTTGTCTAAACTAATAGTTAAACAAATACATCCTTGAGCCACTTGCCTCATGCATATATCTTTGTGGACTCGTTCATGTTTGGATATGTATGTATACTCTAGTTTGTACAAAATATACATATACCTTGAAGGATTTCTAGTTTTGATAATTTTTATTGTTAAAGGAATTTCACATTGAGCCTATTGTCTATTTTCATGACTATGTCTTTCACACAAAACTTATACACTCACATTATTTGATGTTTTCTCATAATTTTGTGTTCATGAGTATTATATGTGCTATATAGACTTTGAGTGTCATTGGTGAGTGATTTTCATGTTTCATGAAATATTTTCTGTTTTATTCCTTACTTAAAGGATTTCGATTAGTTTACAAGTTTTTCATAAAACTAGTTCGTATTCTTCATTTTGGTAGATGTGTTAAAACATGTTATAATTATTTTTAACTTATTTTTGAAAACCCCTACCCTTCAAGGGCGGTTGGTTGGGCGACCATGCCTTGTATGCTCATTATTGAAAATCTATTTAAACATGTGCATGAAATGGGTGTAGAAAGTATGAGTTATACACTTGATTCTCATTATAGTTTCAATTGATATCATTGTATCTTTTCAATTGGTATCACTATTGACATTTATTTTGTATACTCATATATGTTTTTATATATGTATGCTTAAACTTCAAATAGTATCATTTTGATTGGTATTCAATTTTCATACATATATATATTTTTATTTGTGCTTACTATATCTCTATATCCTTGAGCACAAATTTTGGTTATGCTAAGCTTGATTTCTTAAATGACAATTATATTTCAATTGATTATTCGTCAATTGGTATCTTATACAAGCTTATACATCATTTTGTTTGGTATTTCATAAAGAGAGAAAATTCATATTTTACCTTTCAATTGATTTTGTTTACATTTGGTATCTTACTCCCACACTTTATGATGGAAAATAAGTGAAAAATGATTTTGACTATTTTTGGTATCATACGCTCCTAATGAAAATTATTTTCAATTGATATATGTTTCATTTTCAATATTGGTATCAAAAATATTAAATTGATATTATCTCCATTTGATATCCTTATTGTAAAATGTGTTTAATGTTTAACCAAAAAGATTGATTTATGTTTTTCAAATTGGTATCAAAAGTGTAAATATTTTTAATTGGTACTAGTTTTTACAATTGGTATCAAGATTACTCATATGTTTATATCTTTCAATTTGGTATCAAAATTTTTTGGTATCTTCAAAATGTTTAGTTTTTTTCAATTAGTATCATTATTTGGTATCATGATGTTTCTATGTATACCTTTGCACTAAATTGATATATTTTTCCAATTGGTATCATAATGTTTTGATTTGATTTCACCCTTTATTGATTTTTGTTTCAGACAAAAAGAAGGAAACATTGTTTTATTGTTTACTTTAACCCCTTTGTTGATGATTGACAAAAAGGGAGAAGTATTTAGTATATATATATGCATGTTTATTTAAAGAATTTGTTTTTGTGTTTTGTGCTTTATTGATATTGGTATCAAAAGCATATGGTTTTATTGTTTTTATTGGTATCAAGAACATGTTTTGATATTATTTTTTTGGTATCAAGAGTTCTTATTGAAGTTTATATTGGTATCAAGAGCAATTTTTTAAGAATTTTTATTGATATCAAGAGCATGTTTATGTTAAAATTTGATATCAAAAGCATGTTTATTTTGATAGCATTCATGACATATCTTTATTGTTTATTACTATGCATGAGTTAAGGGGAGCTTCTTTGAAGCTTAACTTTAATCCATGCATAGATAACTCCATTAGTTTTGTCATCATCAAAAAGGGGGAGATTATTGGCACAAAGGCCTCTACTCTAGTTTTGATGATGATTAACTCATGTAGTTATAGTTTACTAATAATCTTGTGATATTTAGTTTCAGATATTTGATCAAGATATTAGTAGGTGATTAGCTTCAACAAAGGTGCTTTAGAGCTTTCACATGGTGATTCAAGAGCTCAAGCGTCAAAGTTCACATCTAGCACTCGGTTGGATCAAGCTCGGTGGATCACGTTTGGATCGAGTTAACTTAGAGATGGCGTTCTACAAGAAGGCTTCGTTTGATTAGTTAAGATTTAGTTTAGATCCATTATAAAGATCAGATAGTGTGATATGCTCAAGTTCACAACACACACACTGTTTAAGTTTCATATTTATTGGTTTTGGTTTTCGGTTTAACCGATCTTAGTTTTCATGAATAGATAGAATCAAAACAATTTAAATAGTTTAATGTAGATTAGATTTGACCTATATACATCTATGCTTCACATACTTAGAAAAACTTATTTTGATATACTATTCATGTGTTTGGAGTTTTGTATTTAGACAAAACTTTTTTTTGGATTTAATATCAAAAACATAGATATAATACCTTTCATGTATATTGATTCTATCCATATACTATATGCTTCAAAGTTGTTTAAATATCATGTTTTTGTATTTACATAAGTTTTGAAAAAATCGGATTTCTATTTCAAAAATTCAAGTTTTGAAAAATACAGAATTTTGGTTTAAGATAAATTTTCTAAGTCACAAAAATGCTTCAAAAAGTTTGAAATATGTGTTGAATTTTGTCACACATATTTGTATTTCAAAGATAATATAAGAATTGATTTTTTTGTGATTTATGTGATTTTATGGGTTTTATTCGAGTTAAAATATCAAGTTTTTTAAATCCTATAATTTTTCCTGTTAGGCTTTGGCGGTCGACCAGACGGTTGACTGACCAGTGGTCAGTCGACCATCCCAGTCAACCGGACCAGTGGTCGGTCGACCGTCCCAGTCGGCCGATGTGCACGGGACGCGCACAAAGTCCAAGTGATTTGGCCGAGCGACCGACTGAGATCACCCCACTCTCGGGTGGGGCCGATCGACCGGGCGGTCGACCGTGCGCTTTGGACCGGTCGACCGGGCGGTCGACTGAAGGGCTCAACGGTCAAAAATGTGGACCATTGGCCGATCGACCGTCCGGTCGACCGGAAGGGCAATCTGGCCCTTTTCAGCTGCCAACGGGCAGATTTCCAAATGGGTTATAAATACTCCATTTGAGTCGGTTTTTCAACAAGAATTTTTAGAACAAAATTTTCCATCTTTCAGCAAGTTTTCAAAAGAGTTTTAGTGCCAAAAGATTTGATCTTTATTTGTTTTAAAAGGGTTGGAAAAATCAAGAAAAAGAGAAGTCTTTGAGATTGGTTTTTGATCTACATTTTTATGTCTATTCTAAAAGTTTTTCCAAGAGTTTTTCTTTGAGTTTTTGATTTCCAAGCTCTTTATTTTGCACACTTGAGCTTATCATTCTATCTTATCTATAGGATCTTTGTTCTAGTGAGAAAATTGGTTGTGGCTGAAAGAGACCACCAAGTTGTAAACCTTCCATCTTTGTGATATCTCTCTAGTGAGAGGTGATTATGGAAGTGGTATTTGGCTCCCTCTAGTGAGAGGTGGAGATCGTGTTTGAATCCCTCAAGTGTGAGGTGATTGTGTTTGAGTGGCTTTGTGCCTATCCCTCATTGTGAGATTGATCTTTATTTGGCTTTGTGCCTTTCCTCTAAGTGTAGAGTTGTATTAGTTAGAGAGAGGAGTTGTGTACTCCCAATTGTAATTGCCCCATATGCTCAGTGGAGGTTTCCTGTGGGGAAGTTCTGTGTGGACGAGTTAGGGAAAATCCTTCTGTGCGAAAGCGGGGATGTAAAGCTGTGTGCTCGAACCTCGAAACATATCTCGGTGCTTGCGTTTGATCCACTTTCTCTAACTTTCTCTCTTATATTTGAGCATTGCATCTTATTGTCATATTATATACTTACTTGTGTTGTTTGTGTGTGCCCATACTTGTGTTTAACCAAGAGAGCTTTACATAGCACCTCAGCTCTTATTTAGAGGAAATCAGAGGGTTAGACCAGAGCCATTCACCGGAATTCGGCTACACTCATTGGTTACACTAAGTGTGTTGCATTAAGTTTTTAATTTTGCATTATTGTTCATTAGATTAGCCGTACACCTATTCACCCCTCTCTAGGTGTACTTTCAGTTAATGGACTTTCTTGATGAAGAGGAAGAAGAAGAAGGTGGTGGTGATGGTGGGATTTGTGGAGAGAGTGGAGAAGGAGAAAGGGAGGTTGAGGTGGCTGGTGGAGTCCAAGGGACGCTGGCCAAGGGAGGAGGCACAGCAGCCATGGTGCTACCGTGAATTGTGCTATGCTTGCTGGAAGAAGAAGAAGAAAGAAGGAATGAAGACAGAGAAAAAAAAAGGGAGCTATATATAATGGAGATGGAGATTATTACAAGTTTGCCATGCGATTCAAAAAATGAGACTTGTGTCTCATTTAAATGAGACCACGTCTAGGCCAAACTGAGCGCGTCTGAGAAAAGCGCAAGCGTCGCGTTTGACAGAGTCGCGTTTGACAGAGGAGAGAGAAAGTCATGATGACTTGATTAGAGTTGATTTGAAGGGCATTAAATGTAGAAAGAAAGGAATCTATGCATTAAAGAAAAGACCCACGTCTGGTTGAACTTCGCATCTGGGGAGGAGAGAAATGAAAAAGAATATAAATATAATATCTGGATAAAATTTCAGTATCTATAAAACACCGAATACTTTAGAAAAGCCCAGAGAATGAAGTAACTCGGACAGGTTCTCAAAAATTCTCAAAATAATAAATATTATTTTAAGATGTTTGATGAAATTAGTTTTCAGAAATTCAATTTCGTTTCAAAATAAACTCCTGAAATCAACCATCGATACTAGTCTCCACCAGTACAGTCAGATTTTGATAAATTCTGAAAAATTCACAAAAATTTCAAGAAATAAAAACATCATCTTGAGGGAAAAATTGAAATCATTTTTAAAATTAAAATCTAATTTTCTAATTAAAATCTTAGTATCTTCTGGAGATACTGGACGACACCAAATCTGGTGTAATTTCGATAAATTCAGAAAAATCTTTAATATATTTAGATAGAAAATATGATTTTAAGAGATATTGTGAAAGAAATTTCTAGAAATTCACTCTGGTGGTAAATTAAAAAAATCTAAGAATCGATTAGCGGCACTAGTCGACACCGTTTTGAAGATTTACAATTTAATTCGAAAAAATTTTAGAAATCATGAAAAATTTAAAATATTAGAAAATGATGTTTGAAACTAAAATCAGTCAAATTTGAATACTGAAAAGATCATATTATGCAATAGTCTAGGATGGGGTCCCTAGTCATATTAGAACTGACTCCAAGTCCACAAATCAAATCCACGGCAAAATGATTGTATAAATATTTCATAAAACAAATAAATACAAAAGTAAATCAATAAATATAATAAAAAAATTTAAATACGTAACTAAGTACGTATTCCAGAACGGGGTGTTACACATTCCAGCCACCTTACAAAAATTGCGTCCTCGCAATTTCGATAAGGGTAAAATGAACACAAATGACATGGATGAAATTATACCAATCAAGATATGAATAACTAAGAGTAACGCTCCCAAGTCGACTGAACAATGATCGGAACATAGATATCTTCTGCACTTCCTATTGTATTAATCTTCGAACGATGCCAAATAATATTGACTCAATACCACTTCTTTGTAATAGAATCCCGTTGTACTGCATACTTAATATCACTTCAAAAATAAGCCAGAATATCAAAGATGAAGAAGAACCTTGATAATACTGAGTATAAATAAAGAAGACCGATAGTTAAGAATTCCGAATATCAAGCATCGATCACTCTGAAAGATATAACCAAGAATATAGAATAACCATAGAGAAACCCGAATACCGACTTCTGGAAGATAACTCGATCATGGATCAATTCTGAGAATACCCGAGCTTCAAAGAGTTAGTCGAAAAGATCTTAAATAGCTTCATTCAGAACCAGCCGCTACACCTCTAGTCTATCCATGTCTTAAGTTAGTATAAAGACGACGAAACGGGAAAACAAATAGATGGAAAGGACTGAGGAATCAAGAAAAAACGATCAAGAAAGAATAGATAACTCTGCACTTTATAATTGGACGTATATCAGGACTCTTGCATTCCAGTTACAGATTTCTTTACAATTAATTAGTCGTCTGGATGTACTGAGGATGTGAGAACCTAAGCTCTGATACCACCCTGTA